>OW964823.1:66804961-66852461 GCA_943142095.1 Ophonus ardosiacus
TTTGTAACTTAAAAACCAATAAACAAGTTATTATTTTTATTATTATTATTATTATTATTATTATTATTATTATACTAAATTCTACAAGAATGCAAAAATACGAATGTTACATACGAAATACCGTATACCACAGGAAAATACAAATTTAATTATTCAGGCTCAGAAATAAGCACATAATCATAAATATTTTCACAGGAAAAGAGTGTGCTTAACGTTTGCTTCATTTTTTATAACTTCCGGGATGGAATACCGAACAAAAGCTTACCCTAGGGGCAATAAAAATTATTTCTGGCCATCTACTGGTTCCTTTGCCAGCTCGCGACCGAGCACCCTCGAATCATAAATAATGGATATTAGGCGCCATGATCCGGACTTTACGACCTCAGCACTATAACACGAAAAATAATATATGTCTGCGCTGCCATAACAATCATATATCAGACCTTTCACTTCCACTGTTGACGGACGAGTCAAATGTTCCAATATTTCAATCAGAACTTCAACTTGAACTAAAATATTCTGTAGTAACTTATTCATTTGTTATGAATATGCAACAGTAACACAGAGCTCTATGTTGTGTGAGTTGTGGGAGACTATTTAATTTATTGATCTCTGTATTAAAAGTTGTGTTCTTAGATCGCACAGCTGAAGTGAAACTTTTTTCGGAATAATTTAATAACATTCGATGTAAATCCAATGAATTCGAAAGCGGAACCGTTTTGCCTATCACTAGCACAAACACGTTAGCTTATTCCCCAACTTGTGCTATTGAAGAAAGAGAGAACGGGAGAGAGAAAGTGCGCGTGCACTATAATGCTCTAGTCGCAACGTCAGCGTTACCGTTCGTGTAACAGACTCGCTGGTTTACACCTAACATATTCTAATACGACGCTTCGTCTCTCCTTTTCTATACTCTAACTATATAGCTCTTCATTTCCGTTTGCCTCAGAATGTTTCAACTTCCGTAATTCGATTTTTTAGTTTATTCCCTTCGTAATGAAGTTTCATTTCAATAAACAACAAAGTTTTCAACTTTATACCACCAGACATTTTGAAATCAGATTTGCCTTATCAGATGTTCTTTGTTGTAATTTAGTATGTTTTTCTTTTGGAAAAATCAAGCATAGTTTTCTTTTTAGTTAGAGGTATTCGTAATAGATATTCTTTACGTTACCTGTAGCTCCCATGTATTTATTATATGTAGATTAGAATTAAAAAAATCAAAAAGTTTGTATTGTTGTAGACAATTTTTACATAAATATTATATTTAAATGACGAAAGTTTCCAGTTACTTACATTTTATTATACTCTTTCCGTTGATCGTTTTGTAATGGAATTTATTAATTAGAAATTAATTCATTAATGACCCGTATTTATGTATGATTGTGGGTGCTTTGACCACACGTAAATTAAAATAATTTGCACTGAGTTATAGCAAAAGGCTAAACTGAATTGAATGATATGATTCTGACAGTGATTTCGGTCTTGGGGGCTAATATAACTAATATTTGTCGTCGAAGAAATTATAGTAGCAAAATTTGGGACTTTGTGCATATCTTACAAGCGTAAAGCAATTTACGGTAAACGTACTATCCCGATTCTTGGACTATTTGAGTTTTGATAAAATAAAACCACGCTCTAGTATCTAATAGAAATAGACGATTGTCAGTGACCTTTAATATAACAGATATTTTTTTCTTGCTTTTCGATTACTAATGGAAAAAAGATTCAATGAACGTGCCAAATAAAAATCTGAGTTATGGCGAATAAGCATATTATTGCCGAAACTCCAATTTTATCATTCTCACGATAATGGTTGTGTTTATATGAGAGTGTATGCGTTTGAATATGTGTGGACATTTTCTTCTTTCTAACCCAGTTGCTACAATTTAGAAAAAAAATTAGATGTTGTTTTGAACATTTTGTTAAAATGTGCAGAGCAGACAAAATTGATAAATCCGCTACTGGTGAGACAAAAGTTACAAGTCGCTTTTTCTATTTATTGCATTTGGTTTAAATTAGGTATCTAAAGCGTACAGCTATACCCTTTCAACTATATTTACACACAAAATTTCGTATTATAGCGCTGGGACTCTAAATATATTCCAAACTCAAAAATAAAAAAAAAACTATGAATTTTTGTTCTGGCAGTACCGAATCGCAGGAAGAAACTTTACACTTAGGCTTTACTTCATCTTCATCAACTGATAAATCAATCGTATTTTTCAGTTGTTTTCCGTAATCTTTTTAAAACATGTTTTTTTACGATTTAATTTAGTAACTTTTCCTTAAAAAGTATTGTCCAGTTGTCTCAAATGGAATATGATAGTACAAGTAAATTACTTGTTATTAAGAATACAGATTTGATTAAATAAGTAATGTTGTGTGCTGATTTGCAAGTATTCGAACGGATTAGAAATTATTTCAAAATTTAAAAGCAAAAAAAGGTTCTGAAAAAAAAAGTTAAAATTGTTATATCAAAATAAATTTTAAGACAGCGCTTTCCGAGATATTAATAAAAGCTCTCTTGTCTTAAATGGACACTATATTGCACTTTTACATGTTTATATAGATTTTCTTCTAACCAACAATGTATAATTTGTTCTTAATTTAATTAGAAGAATAGAAGCACCCACAGAAGTGAGATCTCGAAAACCTATTCAGTTTATTTCTCTAAATATGTAGGTATTTAATATATTGAATATCAAGACAAAAATGCAATCAAACTGTGTATTGTGTATGTGTATTCTTTAATAACTTAAGTTGTCAAAAAATGATATTTAACTGCGTTATATTATTATTTTTTTTAAAGAAAAGTAAAGAGGTACTTTCATATCTCTAATTATAACTAAAATCAAATAAGCTTTTTATGTGGATGTGGAAACGAAGAAACGAAAATTTATAATTTTTAGAATAATTGTGGTATTAAAGTAACAGAGAAAAAAAATTGTGACGGATACGCGTTAATGCACACATCCTCGAAAAAATAGGAAAATTGTATTCTAGGGACCCTGAAACGTGCTTATTCCATGAATCTCAGAGAATTTTGTATCCAAAGACAATAAGTACCTTCTTTACCTGTAGATGATGGACGATAGAAAACAAGACAATCGTAAATAATAATAAAATACTTCAATATGGCACCATCAAACTTTAAGATCCCGAAGCCTCCTTATGTTTTTTTTTTTTTTGTACAAACGGCTCTACAGGTGACAGAGTTATTGCTAATGAACTATTGGTATACAGCTTTTATAATCATTGTCCATTCAAAATTAAAAAAAAAAAAATATGTTTTGGAAGCATATTTCTCTCCCAAAATATTTCATCCTTTAAAATCTGTAATGAAATATATTAAGATATTATAGTACTTGAGTAGTAACAAAATTTGTTGTTGTATGTACCTTACTTTTTCGTATAAAATCCCAAGAGGAGTATATATTACAAAATAGCAATAACTTTTATTGGTATTATTTAATTGTCCCTGTACTTGATAGTAGTAGTCATGATTTCGGTTTAATTTTAATTTATTATTTTCAATAATTGCAAATTTGATTTTTTTCTGCATTATTGCTTCTTTTGGTGTTAAATCCCGGGCAACTGATGAGCATTTTATTTCAATGAGGTCATCAGGTCCTACTAGTCCATCTGGTGATGTTGCTAAAAAAATATTCTGTTTATCTATGAATAATCCGCAGTCATTAACGATGCATCCCATAGCTTCTTGAAATTTTATTTTAGCTATTTGTTCATTCTCGAGCCCGTACCGTGTATGAGTATTCCCATAAAATTTATTGTACAATATTGTAGATACTTTTTTCGCACAGTTTGTTGTACGTAATTTACATATCTGTCCAAACAGAGATGAAGTCAATCGACCTTTCCTGGCCTCTTCCCACTCTTTCTTATTGCTTTGTCCTATGGTTTTCCGCTCTATGTTAATAATTTCATCATTGGTAACAAGTACGTTATCTCTTAAAAAAAATTCCTTTGCCTTACGGTACAATTCTGGTACCATATCTGGTATTTCTTCGGCTTGTGGTCCGTAGTCCATTTCTTTTTCTCTTTTTTCATGTTTAGTTTTATACTTGTAATTTTTCGTTTTATTTTGTGCTCTATATCTGCTCTGTGCTGCAGCCTGGCATCGCATCTGGTACGATCCCTTGGCAGAAAAGTTTGCACGTTTACCCCCAACAAATTTTGCAATTATACTATTGTATTGTTCAGCTAAATTCTTGTTCATATTACGTAGAAGACTGTCAGCGTTGTGTGCCACTCGATTGACACAACACAGCAAATCATCGTATAATCCACTTTCTTGAAACTCTGTTATGTAGTTTGTTTCATTTTCACATTCCCCATTACAGAAGTATTCACTACAATTTCTATGGTTTCCGAAAACGTGATTTATACTATTTAAAATATTATTGCGAAGATCGCGTATTTGCTTAGAAAAGTTTTCATTTTGAATTTGAGGATAGTAAGTTACAGCGCTGTTTATACCATTTCTCAATCTTCTGATATTATTTTTCAAAGCATTTCTTTGCTTTATTGGCACAATAAGTTTTTTGGAACTTATTCTTCTCTCAGTCAGTGGTCTCAATTTATTGCAATAATTTCTTAGTAGATGATTACTGCATTCTATTTTATGAATTATAGAAGAGCCATACGGACGTCGTTCTTGTAATTTTTTGGTGACTGTACTGTTACCATCTCCTACTAGAAATCTATATTTTACTCCATGGATTTCCATACTTCTGTAAAATCCCTCCACTATAATATCTGCTTCCATTGTAGTTGAAAGTTCCCAACTTTTGAAGCAAATATGTGCTTTAGGTTCTTCTTTCTTATGGTCAGCTCTGGAGCAAACGCAGCAATATTTATTTCGAATGCCAAGGTATAATAATTTGCGAGTCCTACTTCCTATAATACAACCAACACCTGAGGATACATTATAATTTACATTGTATGATCGTTTGCTCCAGGCACCATCAGCAACAACCGTAATTACGGGAACGCCATCATCAACCACTTCTTTCATTTCCCTTGCTATTTCGGCTTCCTTTTTTTGCAGCGTTGTCCATACATTTCCACGCAATTGTGAGAAAGTTTTCAGACAAAGAATTATGAAATTTCGAATATAAATTAGGAGACATGCATGGGATATCACAGACAGCTGTAAATTCTTTAAGTTGAGAATAACCTCCGCCAGTAGATGTTTCCCAGGATCGCAGCTTTATTAATATCTAATTTAGTAGTATATTCTGTACTTATTTGTTTGACGTTGTGGCAACTGGCACATTCTTCAGTTAAAGTACTGATAAAACCATTTCTTTGTTCTTTTTTTTATTTCTAAAAATTCGTTTGAGCAATTGAACAAAGGATGATGTTTGAACATTTTTATTTCATCAAAAAATAAAGTAAATCAACTATTCTTCGTCCAAATATTGTTGTGCTTTTTTGATCAACATTCGGTGAAATTTACATGAAACTAGTATAATCATTAGGACTTTCTGCTAAGTGACGACATATGTTTTCGCCATTATTGCCTTCCTCGACAACAGGAGATAGCTCATGACTATATTCTGTTAATTGAGGAGTGTTACTCTCTTCGCAAGTGTTTTCTTTCTCAACAATACGAAATAGTTCGCGCCTACAGTCTGTTGTTGTAGCTGTTTTAGATGTTTCGCGAGAAGTTTTCGACTTTTTCGTCTAGCTGAGAGTTTAACACATTCCTTGGAACAATGTTTTCCCATTGTTATACAAAAATACGATTGCTGCAATAAAAGTATAAAATTTTATCTATACAAAAATATACAATTTCATTTTATTTATCGTTTCTTTGTTCCAGAAAATATCTACAAAGCCGACTAAAACTCGCCCTTTGAAACAATGGCGAAATAATGTAGGAGCCCATATAATTTATATATTTGAAATATTTTAAATATACCGAGATAAGATGTAATTCTCAAATCAATATTTTGATACCTTTTCTACTTCATTTATCTCACGGCATCTTTATACACATACATTTATATTGTTTACAATTGAATAATTCTCAAAATAAATTTGTTGTCACTGTCACTCAAGCGCAACAAGAAATTTACTAACATTTGGTACCAACTTATCCGTAAGTTCAAGTGATATAAGGTATATAGGTACCTGCATAAATAAAATTAATATGTTTGTATATCTTCAAAAATAATTATGGATTACAAAAGTTACAATAATTGAATACTGAATATAATATACTGGTCTCACAATTAATAACTTCAATATTTACTGGTACAAAGATTGAGAATTGTAAAATTTCACTTACCTAAGTGGTATAAAACTGAATCAAATGAAAATTATTAGCATCAACAACAACAACAATAAATATAACAACAAAACGAAAAATCAAATACCATAAACAAATTAAGTAATAAAAACAAGATACGAAAATATAAGTAACAAATACAAGATACGAAAATGCAACAATAAACAAATTTAACAACAAAGGATCGAATTCAGCAGTCAGTACTTTACACAAAGCATAAGCGAAGACTAATACTTGTGAAAGTCAGTCTACCTATATAAATAAATAAATACATATTACTCCTTGTAGACGTGTACAGCTTCGACAATAATAGTTTCAACATAGACATTTAGCTCCGCCCGTAGACAAGAAATAGAGGGTTGCTAGTTTAAGGCTTCGCCCGTTCCGAAAGTATTAACATTTTACGCCTGTAGTAGGCAATGTGTATTCGAAATAATTTTCTGGAACAAACTACAGCACCAAGAATGAACGTACATGCTTCAAATTTGGTATATTTATAAATAAAGGTTATCTACAGGCCGCTAACTCACTATTATATCAAAATTTTAATTATTTTTGTAGTAAATTTGTTGTCAAAAATAGAGTAATATTTCAGCAAAAAACTAAAATTTCCCATTGACAAAAAATTAATAAATAGGAGTTAGCGCACTTTTTCCAGCCATTATGTACATACTAGTGAAAGAATAAATAAAATATGTGCTATCATAAAGTCAGGATTTGTTCCAGAAAAATAGTCCACATTTCGTACTGGAGAATATCCTCTTAACGACGTTAAAATTAATACATACTGCAGTCAACTGAAGATGACAATTAACAATTTCAAAACGTATATACTGAAATTTTAATCATTTCTTTTCATTTAATTTTTAGCTTATTAACAGTATCATTTGCTGCAATTGATTAGGAAGCTTGTTGTAATTTGAATTAACATCTACTAAGTTTCATATGATGAGTATTGTCCCATAATGCGCATATTAATTATTTAGTAGAATGAGGAAGGTATTTTCTAATTATCTGTTGCTATAAATTTTCTTTGATGTGAACACAATGAATCAAAATGGTATTAAATACCTGTAAACCGATTGCCTAATAAATTTTCTATTCAACCTGTGAAGTGCACACGCTCATTGATTAATCGTGCTATGTAATAAATTTCATAATATTGATTTAGTACCTCATAAACTCAGTTTTCATGATACTTTCTTAAGTTATAAATAGTATTTTTCAAGTTATATATTAAATATATCATGCACTATGCTAGAAATGAGTGATTTATCAAGCCTTGGCTTGAAATAAAATCGCTTGGCTTGGCTTCAAATTTTAAGCTAGTTTCAATGTTAGGCTTGACTTGGCTTGGGCTTGCTGGTAACAAAACTTAGCTTAGATTGAAAATATCAAGCTTATAAAATTTTAGGCTTGGCTTGATTTTAAAGCTTTTTGAAGCCTTTACAAGAATACTCATACAAAAAATTCTTTACGCAAGCATATGCGATAGTTTTTATTTATATTCAAATATTTTTCATATATAAAATAAATTATTATTCTACGGATTTACTAGTTGGTCAATTTGAAAGTACTAAAATCTTAAATTTGAAGTAAGGGTGAGATTTATAAACATAATACTGACGGTTACTACCATCACAATACGATTACATGTACATGTACATATACGAGGAATGAATGTCAACTGTTTCATCATAAAAAAGTAAAATTTTACAATAAAATTTATGAAACAAATAGATGTAAATTATAATAGAAAATTAAAACTTTATTAATTTTATAAAAATATGCAGATGAAAAATAAAATAACCTGGGAAACGTACATATTACTCCATTTAAAAAAAAAAATGCTGTACAAACATTAGGTAGTTAGACAGTATATTTAGTTTCAATTATCTAGAAAAAGCCGGGCATCTGGGCGACAAAATAATAGATTTGTAGAATTACACAATTCTGCATTTAAAAGGTGTCCAATTATAATTATAAAGACTTATCAATTGTATACACCGTTAAGTCAAATTAATTAAATGATGAGTTATCGTGGAGGATTTACAAGTATATTAACAAATTTCACACGAAATTCGGAAACACAATTCCTTGGTTACGCGTGGTTACTCCTTTCATATTTCAAATGAATGTACCTGACCGTTAAATGTCACTGTCAAGAAACTGATCACTTCAAAATGTCATTTAGTAAAAATTGTTTATGCCGGTATATCCGGGAACTTTTCGTTACAAAGTTACTGCCCATTAAAAGTGTACCTCAACGAACATATTTTTATTAATTACTTTGGTGCTAGCTGCACTAAAAGTTTGAAACTTGGTAAGAATATACTACTTAATTAGATGCATTTTTTTATCGTTATATTTTACCTATTAACATTTTTTTTCATTTTTACTTATAAAATATTATATACAACGCAAAATTACACAAAAAAGGTGTTCCTGGTAAAACTTCATAAATGCAGTAGTTTTTTAGATATTATAATTTTTAGAAAAAATCTATGTATGGTTTTATTATAGCACACTCTTTATGAATCACCCTGTATAGGTATGTATTCATATATAAAAATTAAATGGCGGGAAGTATTCTGTTGGCCAGATCAGATTTTTGTATCTTGATAACAAGTCAAAATGCGTCTCAATTATCGTCAGGAAAAACTTTGGTTAGTAACATATTATACGGAAAAATAAAATAAGAATATTCAATACTTCAAAACATCATTTTGTTATAATATTCAAGTTTTAAAATTCAGTTTTAAACGTAGTCTTGTTTTTATAGTGCTGAAACAAAGTTCAGGGGAACATTATACATTAGACTACGGACAATTTGCCTTCAGTTTCCAAGTCCTGATCCCGAGGGTTGTTGCGAGAAAGGGATGTTATCCTTCCCGTGAAATGACGTCGATGCCTGCTGCCGACCCGGCCTGTTTTCCTCATGAAGGCGCTACCGATTTATATTTTTGTTATCTTTCATGCCAGTGCTCCTTCTGTTAAAACTCAAGGTCAAGTCGCCATAGAAACAATCAACCTTAAACAACATAGAACCGGCCTCTCCTAGTGACCTACAAAATACTTGTAGTGTTCTTATTCAATCCATTAACGCTGACCAAGGAAAATTAACCTGACATTTGTCATCTGTTGCGGAAGTCAAAATATTTTCTTTTATGACAGAATTCACTGTAAGCTTTTCTTGAAATATTTTGTTTGGGTAACTATTATTACATATAAGATAGATTTGTGATGATATTTAGTTCAATTTCTATTCATATTCATAGCAATAATATTTGTTATGTTTTTCTATTTCCTGTAACTTTTACATTAAATTGGACACAGGAACTCTTCGCTCCTAGAAGGAAGGTTCAAATCTACACTTTCATGGTGATATACTCTTCACCGGAAACATTAATAGATGAAGGTGAGACAGTTTTTCTTTAAACGCAGTTTTTCTTTTCGCGTGTTGATGGAGATAAAATGGAGAAGATGAATATAAACATCCATAACCTACCAGGATTCAGATCCGGAAACTTTGGCGTATAACTGTACTCAACAATCCCAAATAAAGAGAAGTAAAGAACAAAGTACATTAACAAAAGTTACTAAGGTTAGAGATTTCTTAAACACTAAAATGTTAACCTTAGAAAACTTAGGACCGGTTTCATAAAACAAATAATCTATTATTAAATTTTACTTAAAAAGTAAATTTAAAACATTAAACAAATATTTGACAGCTACGAATTTAATGTCACAAGAACATGGACCAGTATACGAATTTGTTCATATACCTAATTATGTTTACTTTGGAAGTAAGTTTAAGTGACCTTTGTGAAGCCTGCCCTTAATATTATAAATATGACACATATAAATAGGTGATATCTTTAGGCAATTATTAGTTCTACCTGAGGGTAATTATTTAAAAGGTAAATAAACTTCTGGTTCGAGTAGATGGAGTGTGGAAGTGGAGAACTTGAATCATCATCATTGTTAAGTTTTGTTAAGTGGAAAAGTTCGTTATAACATAAGGAGTTATCAGGGTAAATGTTATATATTGTAAAGAATATGAAGTTAAGGAATTTTTTTAAGGGATTCAATGAGAAGTCGGTTAGAAGTTACAATATACGGAATATTAGAGTAGATGTTTTACATTTTAAAGTTTATAAACTTGAGCATTTTTTAAAGATTTCAATGAATATGTACCTCATACATAGGGTTCCAAATAATTTGACAGATCTATATCACTATATCCTTTAACTACTCGCGCCCATTTTTGTAACACAAGTACTCGCGTGATGTATTTTATACACCAGTAACAAAATGTGGTTATAGAGCAATGAAATAAATGAAGATTTTGTTTAATATATTCTCAATATATTTTGTAATTATTTAAGTAAAAAATATTATAAAAAAAATAGTCAGACTACTTTATGTTAAAATAATAAATTAAATGAAAGCAAGCGTAAAGATAAAAATAATAAAATTGTTTACAAAAACTAACAATAATTATTTTTGCAGACTTTTCCGGTTATAACTATTCGCTGTTACTTATTTATTGTCGTTATAGTTAGTATTACATTCAGGGCAAGTAATTGCATGTTCCTTGCATACAATCTTTTTTACATGAAATGCATGAAGTTGTTACACGATTTTTCTGTCTACCTCAACAGAAGAACCTTCCTCGCACCTTTATTAGTGGTCACTCCTGATCCTACTCTTCTTCTTGTATTTTAAATTTACTTAGAAAACAATGAATGCTCTTAGGCAAGTTTTTTACATTTGCTCGTTCTGAAAGGTGTGGTTTCATCAGAGAGTTCGCTAGTTGCTTTAGAAAAAGTCTCCTGTATTTTTGAGATTGCTCTATGTGTTAAGCGTTATACAGAATTTGGCTGTTTATGTATAATAAACAAAAAAAGATGATATTTAATGCAAAGTAATCAAGTTAGAAGTTTAAAAATATATTCACATAACTACCCGCGTGGCGTATTCTGTACACCACAAGGATCACCTACTAATTTAAAATTAAATAACTATGTTTTCCATACAGCTGTCACAACGGTAATGAAATAGTAATTTACGTAACAAGACCTGAAAGTGATACTTTACTGGGTGAGTAAGCATATTCCAGAGCGAGCGGTCCCGGGATCGGTAAAGTACTTTCCGATCCCTTATAGACAACTTTCCGAGCTAGCTCAGCAAATAAGAACTTTTCGGTCTAAATAGTGATCAGAAAGAGCTCATTTTCTGGGCGATCGCGAAAAAAGGCTTATAAAAGAGAGTTCAGTAATAGGTTAGGTAGCTCCACAGTAGCACAAGACTATTTAAATCAAAATTACAACTATTTTAGTCCGAGTGGTGTACAAAATACACCAGCGCTAGTCGTTAAAGGATATAATAAGTAGTAAAGCGAACGTATACTTATCACGAAAAGTGCTGGTCTTTCTAATAAACCCACAGTAATATCCTCATAGCCATATTGAAAATGTCCTGAATATATATGATAAGAAAAAAATATTTTTGTGTCGAATATTATTCCAAGATTTTTTATTTGATTTATAGAATCGAATATATATTTATATTATTATTGACCTCTTCGCTCCAGGGAAAAAGTTTCAGGCCTACATTTCTACAGTGACCTAAACCTGATCGGCAGCAGTGATGGATATTTGAAGTAGATGAAATAGCTTTTCTTATAACCATTGTTAAGTGTTTATAATAGAGTGCTTGTACTTGCCTTGCTTTGATATATGGAAGCGAAAGTTAGACATGAATAGGAAAGCATAAGAGAGCGAAATATGGTGTTCGCATGGTGTTTATGAGTATGTAAGGCGAAACGGCGTAAGAAATAATTTGGTGTATGAAGAATGATTAGCAAGAATGTTGTTAAGGGACTGGGGGTGAGCGAAATGAGATGGATTATAAATGTCGACTATATATGCGAAAGACATGTGCATGAATTCTTTTATGAACTAAACTCCGCCACCATCGAACCTATTCTGCAACTCGGTGGTTAATTTTTTAACAACGCTAAAAAATTTCACCTATCAAGCATGTTCGATAGTTATATCCCAAACAAACGGCAAAAACCTGAATATTTTCTCGAGTGCACGAATTATTATTATTATTATTATTATTATTATTACTATTATTATTATTATTATTACTATTATTATTATTATTATTTTTACTTATTATTTGTTGGTATTTACATACAAAGTTTAAAATATGTACAGGGGTTTCACGGATTATTTTCTATTATCGAGAATAGCAGAAAATCATTCAATTAAAACTTGTAGTATATCAAGGGGGATAATCACTTAATGAAGAATTTTTTTTTGAAAACCAGTAGTTCTCAAACTATAACATAAAGTTTTATTTAATGGGATGTTATATAATTTCTAGGCCCATTCGATACCGATTTTTTTAATTTTAATCATATACCTAAGCAATTAATTTTGTACATAACAAAACTATTGAGAGAAATTCAAATGAAATTTAAATAAAATTTATATCGTTATTTTTCAGTAGGCTATGTATGAAAAACAATTAAATAAAACGATGCATAAATATCTATTAATAATTTTATAAACATTGTTCAATTATTATTATTAGAAATTATGCATTAAATAATTGAAATTTACTGATAATATAATTTATTTGAATTCTAATTGATTTTTTCTCAATATTTTTGTTATATAATAAAAGATTATAAGATTAAAATTTAAAAAAATCTCTATCGAATCAGTCTAGAAATTATATAATATCCTATTTTAAAGAATAAAACTTTATATTATGGTTTAAAAAATTTTTCCTCAATGAGTGAATGTCACAACTTTTCGCCGCCATCTGGAGTATGCCGTTCGCTACATGAAGCCCTGCTGTCTCCAGCAGAGCTGTGATACATCGAGCACTTGTTCATAAAGTCTTGTTGAAAAACAATTGTATAGACTGTTTGCGCCCAGCCTTACCTGTAAACACGTAGGTATCACTCGATCTCGGCCAACAACGAGCATTCCAGCTCCCGAACTGTATCTCCATCGTAAGGAGACTTTCATAGACATAATCTTTAATTTAGTAGTAGAATTTTACAGAAAACATTTTGTAATAAATCCTCACGACCAGTAAAAATCATGTTCTCGTCCCCAACTTGACCAATCAGACGCAAGATGAAGTCCCACTACTTAGCCCGCGCGCATTCGAGCCATTGCCATTGCCAAATTTCGGGTGTAAAACGCTATCCGCAAGTCTAAGAAAGCAGATTCTGTGCTTCGGTTAGCAGCTAACCAACCGCAGATGCTTGAACAGAGTTCTCCATAGCGGCTATGGAACTCTGAAGTCTACGATGAAGCGCGACACTTCACAGGCAATCTCCGAAATCATCGGTTGGTGAGTTTACTACCGTCACAGCAGACTAGCAGGGATTTTGCGACGACGAATCAACAGCAGTATAAATATTATTCAGATATTTCATTGTTTAAAAAAAACCCAAGACCCTCTCTCAGAGTTACACTGGAAAAGGCGCCCAAACACACATGATCCCTGCAACGAGAGATGGGGTTACGACACTATATATATATATATATATATATATATATATATATACAGGGCGTTAATACCAAGTCGAAATTTAGCGCTCCGGTTCGTAAATTACAATAGTCTTTAAAATAATTGAGTTATGACGATTTTTCGAAATGAATGCGTTCTAACTACTATGTTCGGGTGTAACGACTTAGTATTAACACCCTATATATATTTATATAATATAACTACGTTATATATTTATACATTATACACTGTTGTGTATTAATGAAAGAAGATTCAAGCCAGTGCATAAAAACAGAGAAAATCTTGACAATGAATTTGAGGCAAAAATATTAATTAAAATGCAAAAGCAATAGATGATGACACAATGCTCATCGTTTAAACAGAGGCTTCGAATTTTTAATTCATTAACAGTGAAGTAAAATAGGTTATTAATTTTTTTCTGTCAAATCAATATCTATAAAATGGATTTTTAAACTTGTTACTAAAAATGAACCACTTTGTTACAAAATAGGCTTAAATGTGCGATAAGCGTGTTTTTATAGATGCATGTATATGTATTGTATTTCTTGTTGCTTGATGATGAAGATCCTAGTGGAATTCAAAATCAGGATCTTCCATGTATGAAGCGACAATGCCACTCCTGTGATATCTCAATCGATTATTTTAATATAAGCTATTCCAATATTAGGAATAGAAGTTTTTTTTTTCAAAGTATAGATAATTTTGATATTGCAGTACATTGTTAAAATTATTAATTCAAAAATACATGTTGTTCATTTTGTAAATTAAAATAGAAATTATATAGGTAGGTATAGTTTTGTTTTACTTGCATCATGCTCATTAACTGAACGTGGAAATTTATGTGAAATTAGCAAGTTTGGTTTCTAATTCATATTTGGAAATCTTATCGCTAGAATAAGTAGAACATAGGTTTATATGGAATAGGTACATTCTCAGTCTGAACTTTACGAAGTCTGTAATGATTGAAATTACTCCTACTAATGCCATTTCAAACTATGTTTAACTACTACGTCTTAGTTGTACATTAAATTTCTAAACAATAATTCAATTTGAATATGGAGGTATCTGCGAATACGTACATAACATAAGTAATCAATGTACGAGTATACTTATTCAGAGATTTAGTTATCAGAATTCATGAACTGTAAGTATAATAAAATTTGTATTATCTATTTGTTACGTTTGAGTAATTCGTAATTTGAATTTTTCTCTTCTCGGTCGATTAAATAGATAAAGTGATTTTTTTATGCTCAACTTTTTAAAAATGACAAATGAGATGTAAAAACATGAAGATCTATTAGAATTTAACTTCACTCTCGCTGATGTGAATTGAAACCACATGAAATCATAGAGAAACTAATATACTTGTTAAAAAAACCGCTGGTACTGGTGTCATGTTCTTCAAGATATGAGTAGATTTGGTGACCAAATTTTCATTGCAATCTGAATCTGTTTTGTATTGGTAAAAGACTCTTCAATGTAACCTTCAGCTACACAGACCAAGCCTAAAGTACATTTTCCGGGTAGGATTAAACATGCTTTTTCCACAAAACACCATTTAATATTTTTTTCATAAGAAATAGATTCATAAATACCGCATTTCTGGTTTGGCAGCACATCGCTAAGCACTGTTTTGCCCGCTTCCGTAATTATATACGGCCTATAAGGTTTTTCTAAGTATGATCACAGTGAAAAGCTAAAGAAACTATTTTAATTAATTATTACAAAACAAATTAATCCTTAAATATCAGAAAATACTTACTCAAAAAAAATACTTATAAATTAAATAAACGTTCTCAGTGTACTTTTTTTTTACCTCTGTGTGTGTGTGTGTGTGTGTGTGTGTGTGTGTGTGTGTGTGTGTGTGTGTGGATGTGCGTATGTGTGAGTGTGTGTCTGGATGTTGAAGGGACGATTCCTCAAAAACTATAACACTTAAGACCTGTTTAACTATGAATTCCTCAATCTGACATTCCTGGGAAAAACTGAAAAGGTTTTGGTAACAATTGGACAACCCGAAAAAGAAGTATCTTAAAAATATTCTTTTAAATATTATTTTTTTGAAAATTTTTGTTACTACTAATATTGAAGAACATAAAATTCTCCATCTAATACACTTAAAAAATTTATTATATCTTGTATTAATTTAGAGATAAAGACACTAAAATATATAGAATAATCTAATTGCAGAGGCTAAGGCACTAAGGAAACCACTTGACAAATACAAATGTCTATAACATAATTTATAAAGGTCAGATGCCAATGTCAGTGTCAAAAATCAACAGTTTTAGTGACATTCCGAAAGCTTTTTCTAATAATAATAATAATAATAATAATAATAATAATAATAATAATAATAATATATCATCACGGCATATTACCCATTACTGGGTGTGCCACTATCTACAACACATGTAGATATATTTTACCGTGTGGGCGCTTACCAGGCGTCACCTCACGGGCACTCATAGCTGGTATGGAGAGTGCACCACAGGCGTCACTTTTGTGCCATTTAAAATTGGAAATATTTGGCGCCTGTCGGGATCGAACCCGGTTCCCCAGGTTCGCTACCAGACACTCAGGCACGCGGCCACGGGACCCCATAAGCTTTTTCTGGGAAATACATTTAATCTTTCTTATTGTTTTATTAATTAAATATTTGAAATAATAGGTAAAATGCATATATCCAGTAGAAGTACTGCCAATCTGGATAATGAATTGAAAGAATCTCTGACATTTAGGAACTACCTCATACAATGAAAAATAGATATAATTATAATTATATGTGTGCAGAAGACATGTTAAATACAATAAAAAACAAGATTTGGGTGAAGTTCTGCAATTTTTTATTATAAAACGACGGTTCGATAGCAAGTGCAATACAATACTTATATGGCCTAATATGGAAATGGCGAAAGGTCATGTGCTGGCCACAACAGATTTTTTAATTTTAGTTCTATGTCATGTCAGATTTCATTATTTAATAATAAAAATAAATAGTATCAAATTTATCAAAATATGATTTTAAGGCAGAACATAGTTTGTATTGAAACAAATATTTTTTAAAAAATTATTCTTCAAACATAAGGGTGAAATTAAATATTGAAATTTGAATTCGACATTTCTTAAAACAGTGTTTTAGTTAAAACAGGGCTAGTGCTACCAGCCATTATGTTTTACAATTAAAATTGTATGACAAAAACTGTATGATTGGATATAGGAATATATTTCAACATATGAAAAAAAAATCTGATGTGGCCAGCACAAAACCTCCCGCTATTTAATTTTTATTAACTTACATACCTACGTATTTACTAATGCTTCAAACTATATAATGTTCCATTGCATATAACTCTTGCTTTATTTACGATTTTCTTTATTATTTAATATGCCATTATTATTAATTTGAAGTGATTAGTTTTTTGACAATGACGTTTACTTATCAGTTACATTCATTTAAAAAATAAACTGCGTAACAAAGGAATTGTGTTTATCTTAGGCTTCGGGATTAAAAAAAGAAAAGTTATTTTAAAATTTATCTGTAAAATATATAGAAAAAGTATTAATGTATACCTGTACAAAATTTAATAATCTATAATTTTCATAATGACATAAAATGCAAAAAATGGCATTTAATGGTATTTTTTGAAGAAAAACCATTATGAGCTTCAAGTAAAATGCCATTTCCGTTTATCCGATTTACACCAAAATCTAATGGCTTCTTTTCGTATTAGAATAGGGTAGAAATACAAGGTTTCAGAATTTTATGAATGATAGTATTTGAGTTAGAGCGAAGACAGAATTCATACATATACACACACACATACATAAAAATGGATTCTAGGGACCTTAAAACGTGGTCATATACTAAAATCTCGATATGTGATTTTTAGCACGATCCCTATACCTCCCTTACCAAGGGTAGCGGGAGGTAAAAAATGACTTTGAGGCTTATATGCAGTTGTCAAATGTTGACTTTAAGGCTTATATGCAGTTGTCAAACGTTTTCAGATTCGCCGTACAAAGTGTCACTAGCTCCTTACAGAGTAATGTTGTTTGCTCCTGTCTGATTTCTGGTTCGAACGTTTATACATGTTTAGTATTCTGTTCTTGAAATATAATGTACATTTACAACCAAATTTGAAACCAGAACAATTTCATGCTTGTTTAAAACTAAGTTAAGCAGAGATTTTCCGCTATAACCATTTACAACGGAAATTCATAACCAACACACTACCGATACAAAGTTTGTAAGCTGCAAGGTAATTTCAATTTCAATTTGAGATTTGTATATTATTCACATTTCCATCATTTTAATATCTATTCAGATATGCAGTGGGATTAAGTAACTAGTACGGGACCGTTATCACTATAGGAACGTATGTTTTATAAGTTGATTGGCATTTTTACATCATAATTGTCAAATAAAATTGAATTTTCAGTGTAACTATAGAAATAACGGTGCTAATTACTATCGGGCGAGTTACAGAATCCAACCCTTGATAGGACATAAAATACTATTAATTAATTAAGCTAAATATTTTGAAAATATTAACTTGCAAACGAGCATTTTTTCGAATAATTTAAAACTGAAAATGAATAATGAAGTAACAGTCAACTTTGGCGTATGGAAATTGGCAACCTTGGTTGAAAAAGTATGGTTTGATGCTCAATTTTTCCCTTCTCCGCACCCCATCCCTTGCCCTGTGGTGTGGCCGTTTCTTCAAATCTTAGCATTTCCAAAATGGCCCCTGAAATACCAATAGTATTGAAATCTCCAGCCATACTTATTTGCCAGCAACTATAATTTAAGAAAAAACTAGATAAAAAGAAAATGGATTAGAGAATGTATTAGAAGGAGGGATGCATAAAGAACTTCAGCTACAATTTTGACAGAATGGAGTAGGTATTGAGGGGATATATGTATGAGCATACAGAAATATTTACAAACAATGTACTGACAAATTTGAGGAAGACACAAACTTAGAACCATTAATAGAAAAAAAGAATACCACATTTCAAAGTGCGATTCCTGAAAGATTTAAACTAGACGTTACATTAAAGTTTCTTAACTTTATATGCATGATCTTTATGGTTTATATTCCACAGAATATCATATTTTTTATAAATATTCAGAAACTGACGTCATCCGCGTTCCATTTTGCCACGTTTAATTTTAATAAAGCTAAACGATCTAAAGACGTGAATAACTTTATTTAACTGCGCTTCCTAATATCGCAAGATGTAATTCTATTCGCGATTCCAATATTGGAACTCTAACCTTGGGTATTGTTTATATTTTAGGATATTGTTATACCAATGGCTGTATAGAGTAAATTACTGTTTTGATATTAAATATATATATATATATATATATATATATATATATATATATATAAATACAATTAACAACTTTATGGAATAACAACATGGATTCCTTATAATCGCTGCCAGGAAATTTGGTTTCATCAAAATTTTAAAAAGAAATTTTAAAAATACTGTCAATTAGTAGCAATAGCCATGGAACTTGTTTCCTTCTTTCTGGTTTTTAAAAATTATTTATAAACGTCAAACGTCAACCTAACTGAACCTAACTTTTGGAAAATAATCTTGTATTCTTTTGTAACTATTTCCACCATTAGATTTCTTTATGATAAAGACACATTCTTCATTCGAATAATCATCAACATATAATTTACTTCTTACTATTTTTTTGACATGAATGAAATAATTTTGTGTTTTTTAATAAATGGTGACCGTTGCTATTAATGAATTTTTAAAATTTCTTTTCAAAACGTGAAGAAACCAAACACATAATAAAACATGTAAAAGTTGTGTAAGCAACTTTTAATTCCGTAAAATTTTTCACTCTACAATTTTTCCCGTAAAATTAACAGGAGAGCAGGATATTGCGCAAAACTAGAATGTTAAATCCCTAAGTCCATTCTTAACCGTCACCAACTTGTATATAATATTCCTGATCGAGGAGCCACGTTGTAGAAGTAGTCTAAATTAAGTAATTTTAGACTACTAGACTGCAACATATATATATATATATATATATATATATATATATATATATATATATATATATATATATATATATATAGAAAAATGTTGTTCGCAGGGAATCGCTCAATAGCAGCTGTAGACACGTGTTTCGCTCTTATTAGAGCTCATAAGTACAGCATAGCTAGTTAATAGATGGACATTAACTAGAGGTAGTAAATTAGAAAACCGACAAATTGTAACAGCACTAGTAAGCAGCCAAATATACATTTGGGGTCCAAGTAACAGGTCTGGTGGGTGGTTATAAATTACCTCCGCTGCGACGTTGTATTTATCCACAAATCCGTGGAAATGCTGACCGAAGCAAGAAATGTGTATTTGGCTGCTTACTAGTGCTGTTACAATTTGTCGGCTTTCTAATTTACTACGTCTAGTTAATGTCCATCTATTAACCAGCTATAGCTATAGCTAGCTGTACTGATGAGCGAAACACGTGTCTACAGCTTCTATTGAGCGATTACCCTGCGAACATTTTTCTAGTTTTTATAACTTTACGCTCACGATATATATATATATATATATATATATATATATATATATATATATATATATATATATATATATATATATATATAGGTATTTTACGGATACGGGACATCTCCATTATTTTCTTTATTATTGGGGATATACGAACATCATTCAAATAAAAGTTGTAGTAGTTCAAGGGAGACATTCAGTTTTTGAAGATTTTTTTTAACCAGTGGTTCTCAATTTACAATACAAAGTTTTTTTTTTTAATGGGATGGTATACATTTTTTAGACCTATTCGATATAGTATTTTGTCCTAAATGCAACTATTTAATAATTTTATATCCTTACATAACATTTACCCCTATTCTGTAACACAATCGATAACTTTTATCGTTCGATAACAAATTGTAGCCTATAATAATAGTAGACACTGAATAAAAAATGAAACTGGAAGATGATACATTTGTTTCTATTTGTCTAAAATTATTATCGATCGATAACTATTATCGATGGAGTTACAGAATAGGGTCCATTGTCTATTTGTCATCATGAGTGCGCTTGGGGTTTTGGGTTCGAATCCCACTAAGATATGGATGTTTGTATATGTGAACCTACTCTGTAATTGAAATTTAATCCTGTTAAGAGGTTTTAAAAAAATAACAATATATTGAGAAAAATTTATTTGAAATAATTTTTATTTTTGTAGTAATTTTTTAGTAGGAAAGGGATGAAAAAATTGAGCTTAAAATAAAATGGAAAATAAATATATTTTTAACTGACTTTATAAATAGTGTTAAACAAGCAAATAGTGAATTATGTACTAAATAATTCAAATTGACTGATCGTAGTTATTTTTTTTTAATACATAGCTTATTGAATTTTTCTCAAAATTTTTGTCATGCAAGAATATAAAATGATTACGTATGGTTGACGTAAGAAAACAATCTCCGTCGAATGGGACTTAAAAATATATGCATTGAAAAAAATAAAACTTTATATTGAAACTGGAGAACCACTGGTTTAATTTTTATCTTCAATAAGTGAATGTCCTCCTGGATACATTACAACTTTTATTTAAATGATTTTCTTCTATTAGCAATAGTAAAGAAAATAATCGAGGCGTCCCCTATTCGTAAACACATTGTATATTGAATTAGGATTTGGATATTTATTGAAAGAAATTTATAAACATTTGATAAATACGTTTATTATAATACAAAATATATAACGTATTTGAAATTACAAAACTATAAGTTAAACTAAAACTCTAACAGAAGCAGATTATTGACTTTACAAGTTGTCCTTAAATCTCAAATCTTTCTCAGCAATAAATATACGTGAAAGTTTTATCCTAAGAGCTGTTTGCTGGAATATAAAAAAATAATATTTATACATTGATGAACGTCGACTGAGTATTTTACTTACCTTCAAAGGCGTACACGTAGAATGAAAATATCTCTTTGTTTAATAAATTCGGGATATCAAGGCGGGTTTACATTGGTGTAGTAACTAACCTAACCTAACCTGGCTGCCCTACTGTCTCGGGTACAAGACAGTGGATGTCTACACTTAAAAAGTATTAATGTCCACTGGTACTAGTAAGGCTATCCCATCAAGAGGAAGTATCTAATTTTTCGTAATACTAGAAACAAAAAATTAAAAGAAATATTTGTGCAAATTACACAAATTGTGATTGAAGAACAGAGATTGAGAAAGAAAAATGTCATTCAAAAAGAGTGTTGGTCAGAGAATTCTGATATAATTCCTCAAACCAATTTTTTTCCGCTTCAGACCATTTTTCATTGTATTCTTTTTTTAAAAATCCCTTAATCAAAAACACTAGCAACTATACACACTTAAACTTTGTACAAAACAGAAATTTACTGGCACTAGCTTACAAATACACTAGCGAGCAAATTTTTACATTGGTATAGTAGACATACAAGCCAGTAGGCTAGTGTCAAATAACCCTGGTGGGGGAAGGACTGTGGCTTTGCAAGTGGTAAGTATATAGCCTGGGAGGCTATCCACTTACCTGTCCTGATTACTTGTGCAAGTACTGGTACAAATGTTGTAAACTTACACGTCTGCACGCTTACCAGAATTATCTAAACTTCCTATAACGACACTGGTTTCTTCGGTTGCCTAGCTGAAATTGTAGGTTCGAGCAAGCAAAGATTTGTTATTATTAAATAGTGTAGGTTTATTATATTATCGAGGATCTACATGAAGTCTTAGTTCTACGTCTAATACAACTTTACGAGTTGACGATGTTGTTACAACTCTATTCGAGTTGACGGTCTGCCTTCAACTAACTAACACATAGTATATTCAAAAATTGTACACAGTTCTCCCCGTCTGCCGTCGCTTATCCGCGCGTCCATACCATCAAGGCGTGGAAGGGAAAAAATGATGATTTAGGGTTTTTAGCGAGAGAACAAAGAAAGTCCCCTGTAAGTCATTTGAAATAAACAATTCTAAGAACGGATGTAGCGAATGCAGATTGAGCATGAACTAAGAACTTAAGGAGTGTAAAATGCTGAATTACGTCTGAAAGAATAGTGAAAAACAATCCTAAGAATTATAAAAGTCAAATACAAGGTGTTCTCACCCTTGGAACAAAGAAAGGTTAAAATATAATGTCATAAGCATGAGTGCAACTGTACTGAGAAATTTAGGTTCATATGAATGACAAATAACTAATACTCGGAATTTACATTATATTCAGCACTTTAAACTACTTTTACAACAAATAAAATATATAGTAACTTATCATAACTAAAATTGATTACATATATTGATTAATGAATATTGATTGATTTTAAATTATAAAATGATGGACTTTACTACACAAGTGCTGTCCTATAGGGTTTACACTAGGTTAGTAACTGTCTTGCAAGTTACTGGTACAAGCAACTAACCCAAATACTATGCTAGTGTAAACCCGGTTTTAACAAAACACGACGTATCAATGGTACACACATTGACTCTGCACACAAATTATATCTTACTCTGATCTTACTGATTAGTGTTAATAGGGAGCTTCGATATTTATTGTGTAACAAAATTAGTAATTATATTTTTAAATAATACAATTAAAGAGAATTGAAATAAGTCATAATTAAAATATTAATAATAATTACTTATTATTACATTATATTTTATATGGAAAAAAAATTCCTAATTTACCTATTATAACAGATTAGGCTTATCTATAAAACAAATGAGGATATATAGTATTTACGATGAGCATATTAATATGTTTGATACATTAAATGAAATACAAATTTGTTACTATTTAGTTGTTAAATTTGTAGAATACATACAACAAAACATCTATTATATATGGTAATATATCGAAATTTTAGTAATTAATGTAATACCGTTTAATTTTGATATGACAATACTGTTTAATTTATCGCTTTAAATAAAAAGAAGCAAGAACCAAACCTCGCATTTGTTAAATATTAGAGCTTGTTTTCTCAGTGTTATCGAACACAAATATTTTTGTTTTGGTTCGAAAAAGGGACACTTTCAGCACTTGGTATATACATAACTATTAACATTTAATTTTTGATTTTAATTTTTCAAGTAAGCTTTGTCCGTTGTTTTTATTTACTTACCGCCTCCACCTTCTTATCACATCACTTACAAATCAGTAATTCGTAAATAAAACCGACTGTCTAGGACACATTACCGGGAATATTAATAATTTAGATCGTGCAAAAAGAATTTATGTCGAGGTGTACACGAAATTTTTAAACGACTATCACAATGTTATAAATTTGTATTAAATAAATATAAATATATCGTTACGCCATATTACCCATTACTGGATGTGCCAGTTTCTACAACACATGTAGACATCGGTAATGATGATACCGTGTGGGCGCTTACCAGACGTCACCTAACGGCACTCATAGCTGGTGTGGAGAGTGGGAGGGATCACTTTTGCGCTATTAAAAGTCTGCACGGGATCGAACCCGGGCCACAAAATTGGCAACCAGACATTACACGCACACGGCCACGCAACCCCAATTTCTATTAATATATATATATATATATATATATATATATATATATATATATATATATATGTTATATACAGGATGTCTCAATAAGCTTGCTCACTATTGGTAACTTTTTTATTTGAAGAGGTACGAGGTTGGTTAAATGAGCAAAATTGTGCCATTTTATATTAAATTTGTGTCAGCGGTTCTCAAAATTTGGGACAATATATATATTTTTTAAATGGAAACATATATTTTTTATTATCTTATTGGAAAGAGTATTTTTTTCTATTTCCAATAAGGTAATGTTGTTTATGTACAATTTTTTCAAATAAACGAGTTATTTACGGTTAAAAATTTAAATTTTGTAAACTATTTTATTAGTTTTTTAGTCAAGTAAGCCATGGAAACAATTGATTCTTTGTTTGTTTGACGTTTATAATTTCTCCCGTAAAGTTCTCTGTGTTTAATAATGTTTAATAACTTTACAAATGAAGAAAAGTTAGATATGATCGTGCTATATGGAAAGTTATATCTAGACACTAGTTACGTAGAACGGTCGGCTCTCTGTCCAAAAGAGTTTAAATGTGCGAAAGAAATAATGGCTTTCAATTTGAATATTTTATTTGTTTTGTTATTACTGTAAAATAAATTAATAAAATAATAATTTTATAAAAGACACTTGTTTCCATAGCTTACTTGACCTAAACTAATAAAAGATAATTTTTATTTTTAAACGTGAATAACTCGTTTATTTGAAAAAATTGTACATAAACAGCATTACTTTATTGGAAAGAGAAAAAAATACTCTTTCCAATAAAGTATTAAAAAATATATAGTTCTATTTAAAAAATATATATTCTGTCACAAATTTTGGGAACCGCTGACACAATTTTTATTTTGTCTACATGATCAATTTTCTAATATAAAATGGCACAATTTTGCTAATTTAACCAACGTTGTATCTTTTCAAATAAAAAAGTTACCAATAGTGAGCAAGCTTATTGAGACAGCCTGTATATAATTGATTCATGCCACTTGTGCAATCTGTATACTATCAAAATATATTACTAAAATATCTATAGTTGTACAATAATTAATATGTTGAGCCAAAAAATGTAATTTAACATTCTACCGACTGTACAGCAAGTTTACAAAATCATATGGTAAATGTCATTATATTTGAGGGTGACAAATAATAATAATAATAATAATAATAATAATAACACTAGTTTTATTTCAAAGACCCTAAATGGTATAGAAAAGGTCACAAAATTCAAAATAGTTTACAAAATATTCACACAAAATAATTAAAATTTAACAAATACAGAAATAATAAATTATGCATCGTTTTAAGATATAATTACAACCTTATTAGATTGAAATCAGAACTCGTTTTAAGATATAATTACAACCTTATTAGATTGAAATCAGAACATTTGTCATTAGTCATTCATAAATTCCTCAATACTATAATAAGTTTTACTAATTAAAAATTGTTTTACTTCATATTTAAATTTTTTCAAATCCTGTAAATCTTTAAGGAATTTCGGCAGTTTATTGTATAAAACTAATCCATAGTAATTTGGATTATTTTTTGACTTAACAAAGAGACGAAAGAGTTTTACACAACATATCAATATGATTATTCCAACATAAATTTTCTTGAATCTTAAGTCCTAATACTTTAATATCCTTAACTTGTGGAAGAGACTCATTGTCGCATCTCACAAGAGTACTTGTTTGACGTACTTTATTTGAAAATTGCATTATGGATGATTTATTTGTATTTAAAGTAAGTTTTAAAGAGGCAAACCAATTGCCTAGGTTATTAATTACATTTTGTAATACAAAAGGTGCAGTCAAATTATCATTTTGTGGAACAAGAAGTGTCAAGTCGTCCGCGTAGGCTATAAATGAATGAGAATTTAAAATTTCTTTAATGTTGTTCAAGTGTAGGGTAAAAAGGATCGTTCCCATTATTGATCCTTGCTGTACACCGAAATTTAATGGCTGTGGATTAGATTTTTGGTTGTTATACATCACTACTTGGTTTCTATTTCTTAGGTATGATTCTAACCATTTAGAACAAACTCCACGTAGAACATAATGTTCTGCAATATTTATAAGAATTGAGTGATCAACACAATCAAAGGCTTTTGATAAGTCCAAAAAGGCACCAAATATGTCTATTCCTTTATCAAAGTTATCGTAGATTTTATCTAGTAGGCTATCAAGTGCTGAAATTGTGCTATATCCTTTTCGAAACCCGTGTTGTTCTTTAATTAATGTATCGTTTTTGTCAAAAAAATTCAAAACTCTTTTTAGCATAACTTTCTCGAAAATTTTATGGAAGACTGAAACTAGAGTAATGGGCTGATAGTTTGAAACTAAATCTCTATCACCTTTTTATGCAATGGAATAACCTTACTGCATTTTAGATTTTCAGGAAAAACTCCTTCTGAAATAGATAAGTTTACACAATAAGTCAAAGGTGCAATAATTGCTTTGTGACAACTTTTTAGAAAATTACTTGAAATTTCATCAATTCCACCAGAGAATGAATTATTTAGAGACAATATTACTGATATTAACTCAGTTTCAGTTACTGGTTCTAAGAAAATGGAGATTTGAGACATATTATTTGTTACCGGTAACTGCGCTGCTTGAATTTGCGGTAAACTTTTTATAAGATCGTCTGGTAAATTTGTAAAATACGTGTTAAATAAGTTAGAAATATCTAGTGGATTATTTACAGTATTATTTTCAATTTTAAGCTCATTAATTTTTTTCACATCAGAAGTACTATTCATGTTCAAATTACCTTTTATTAATCCCCAAACCTTAGTCGAATCATTGTTACAATTTTCAACATTTTCAGAAAAAAAAATAGTTTTTGCCTCTCTAATCTTTTTACGATACTCATTTTTTTGAGTGTTGTAGTAACTCTTATCTATATATCCATTTGTATATAAAATATGTAAATCTTTTATTCTTACAGACTGAGCTTTTAATTCATTTGTTATCCAAGAATTATTATTTTGCTGTTTAACTGAAACCAAAGTTTTTGGATGCGTTAAATTAAAGTAATATAAAAAAGTATTGAGAAATTTATTAAAACAAGTATTTACATCATTGTTAACATAAACATCAGACCAGCTTTCTTGCTTTAATTTTAGTAAAAAGTTATACAAATTCTCTTTTGTGAATTTTTTTTTTTTCAATTTTAGTATTACTTACCACGCCATTTGTATTAAATTTGATTTGTATGCTGTGAGCTGAATGACCTGAAATTTTGTTGTGATATACGTTAGATGTGTAATTGTGTGGATCCATGTTTGTAAAAATATTATCCACAAAATCTTGGTAGTTTTACAAATTCGAGTGGGTTCATTTATGACGTGAAAAAGGTTGTAAGAATTCATCACATCAAGTATTTGTTTTTTCTGGTTGCTATCAAATAGAAAGTCAACATTAATATCACCTAAAATAAATACATTTACAGAATAATGGCATGAAAGAACTTTAGATAAACACATGTTTAACTGTTTACAGAAACTGTCAAGATTTGTTGATCTGTAAACCGCCAGTACGTAATTTAAAACATTATTTTGTACGAATTTTATAGCACAGCATTCAAACTCGAATTCAATGTTAAATTCCTGCACACAATTTAATGTTTCAAAAGTAATATTATTTTTGCAAAAAATTGACACTCCTCCAAGAGAATGAGTTTGTCTATAGAAACCTGTAGCTAAATTATAACCTTTATAACCGTGTAAGCAAATTTTTCATCTTCTTCCAGCCAGTGTTCTGAAAAACAGATAATGTCTGCGGGATGTTCATCGAGAAATATTTCAAATTCTTCTATTTTATTTCGTATGCACTGTATATTTTGATGCATAATTCGTACACTTGACACACACTGCGAAGTAACTGGAACTGTTTCATTTCGATTTCTGGCTGCTAGTTGTTTGATGTTGCCGAAAAAACTTAAATCTCCTAATTACAAGTCCCTTGGGCCAGAAGGATTTGGTGTTTAGTACGTCGAGCAGATCAAACTCCGCTTGAACACGGAAAGAACTATTGTTTCTTTTGACACCCTTTTTACCTCAAAAGTCTTATTGTGACATTTTTTTGTCAGAAAACTCTTAAGATCATATTCAGTTGTATCAGGGTGAACCCTTCTAACATACCAGGCATATTTGGGTGCACTGCGAATATTTATGTTATTTTCATCATTTCCTATTAAGGTTATAGATTTATGTTTATTTTCTGCGGTCGGAATTATTTGTTTTTGCACGTGGACAGACTTCTTATTTTTATTTTGAATATTATCAGCTGTTGAAACAGGTTGTTTAATTGCCGACTTCGATGAAGATTCAGGATTTTTTTTGTTTTTGTTTAATTTTGATACACTATTGTTAGATGTGACAGTCTGTCAGGTTGATGTGATGACCTATTTACCTTATCATAATCAACCACATTTTTAAAATTTTTTTGGAAATCGATGACTAATTCCAGGTCATCTATTCTTTTTTCAATATGATAATTTAATTTCAAGGATTATACTTTTCCCTTATCACTGCGTCTTTGGATTCCAAACTTAGGTTATCATCCGCGTCAATGAATTCATCTACTTCTGAGGCGTCACTATTTCTAAAACAAGATATCACATAGTTTTTTTAAAATTTCATTTTTACTATGAAGTTCAGGAAGCCGTTTTGAGATAATTAAATCAATTAGCTCACTTTTCTTCAACTTCGCAAATTCACTGTAAATTTCGTTACTTTTCTCAGCCGCCATCTTACTTATGTATCAATTCATACCTCCTATAACTTACTTGTTACTATCGTTCATTTTCTGTTTAATGAACTTTTTTATTTTTCAATGCTATTTTGCAAATACCTAATTAATGATATATTTATTAAAAAAATAATAACATAATTTAATCCAAATTTAATTTGTTAAGCATTGATAAGGGTTTTTTTAAATATCTGGTTTGCTACATATTGTGATTTAATGTTTTTTTATACCATCTTTTGTAATACTGTTCCATTAAATATTGTTTAATTATCCTAAAAGAAAAATTTACACTAAATTTATTAACGACTGTAATAAATCCATTTTCAGTACATACTGGCTAGTTTACTCTTCATTAGCTCCCAATGGATTGCAATAAATGTTGTGTAATTAATCGCACAAATTTTCGACACGTAGTAATACTAATGTATCAATAGTATTAATTACATACGCCGCTCGAATTTCACTTGCTCAGATATTAATTGCGTATGTCTGATATGCCACTAGAATTTCACTTGGCCATAAATACCTTGTCATTTGGATTCTATAAACTATTGTATAATTTGTAATAAATTTCTCTATTCATATGCACAGCTTTTTGCAAGAAATGCTTAGTAATAATTATTGTAAAAAAATACATTTAGAAATTTTACTCTCAAGTTAAGAAAATGACCCGTATTTTTGTAAAAATCTTTGACATTTTAATAAAATATTTCTGACCATAAATATATAACTTGCGTGATAATTTTCTTTCGAAAATCTATTGTTGATAAAGTATATTGAATTAAATATGTATTATTAGTAAAGCTCGTTATAGAACCATTAAATGTAAATTAAATTTTAAATTACTCAAAAAATAAAAATACATATCTATGACGATTTTATCAAAAATTTCGTATACTCTAATCTCCATTTCTTTGGCATGCAGGATGCCCATTTTCCAAGGCACACGACTGGGATCTCTGTAACTATGAGTTATGCAATCATTTAATTTAGGGCAAATGTCCATTGTAAAGAAGTTGTTTTTTTTCAAACAATGCGCTAAAAGAGGTATTGGATTTATGCTAGAAACCGCATATTCAGATTTTATTGACTAAGCACGTTTTAAGGTCACTAGAATCCTATTTTAACATTTTTCTGCGTTTATGTGTGTGGAACTGTGTGCGTGTGTATGGATGTTGGACTGTTTCTCAAATTCTACAATACTAGAGACCAATTTAACTACGTATTCCTCACTGAAATATATATACTAACTGGAACTCGCATACTCTATCTATCAGCGTACGCTGCACTGAAGCCTCATTGAACAATAATGGCTGGTCCTGTTCGCGCACGTTCGTGCCGAACCGAACCTAGCCGAATAACTTGTATCAAAGCTGATCGCTTTGTTTTCATATTATGCTTCATTTATTTAAACATGCGCCACACGAAATTATTTCCGTCTACTCAAGAACTGTCTCGATGTTTGCCGACTACTCCAGCAGCAGGCTTTCAATATGCTTCACAGTCACGGTTCGTACGCGCATTCCAGTTAGTATATATTTCAGTGGTATTCCTTAATCTGCCATTAATGGGAAGAACCGGAAAGGTTGTGGTAACAATTGGACAGCCGAAAGTAGTAGTTTCTTTTAAAAAGTCTTTTAAATATTATTTTTTTGGAAATTTATTTTATCACAAATATTAAAGAATATAAAAAACTCTGTCTGATACAGTGAACATTTTTGTTATATCTTCTATAGATTTAGAGATAGAGAATTATAAATAAATAAAATAATCCGTTGTAATGAATCTCACAGCCCAAAATAACCCCAAGGAAACCAGTTGAAAAATTAATGAAAGCTTTTTCTGGGAAGTACCTACATTTAATATTTCTTATTTTACTATCAATTAAATTTTTAAAATTATCAATCTCGTCAATGATTTTGAAGAATCTCGAACATTTAGAAGTAGAAGGAAAAGTATTTAGAGAATGAATTAAAAATATAAAAATATATTAGTAATAGATGTTATTAGAATGTTTGTGTGTGTGTGTGCCAGAAATGTTAAATACAATATGTACTTATAATAGTTTAACATGGAAATGGTGAGAGGCCTTATGCTGGCCACAATAGATTTTTATTATTACAATTAATTCAATATGAAATTCTATTAGGCTTAGGCCCGGTATTTTTTATCTTCGTTTAAACAGCCTATTAATTTAACTGTTAGTTCAAAGTAAAACACAGCATCGATATTATGCCTAAATTGTAAAAATTACACATGTGTCAATTTTTCGATGTCACATTGTTCTTATAACCGACAGTTAACCGGCAGTTTAACCAGAGATGAAAATATCGGGCCTTAATAAAAACATGAATAATTGAATATTGCTATTTCATATAGCATTCCATTTTATTTCTTATTTTTTACTAGAACTCGTTTGTTGTTTTTCATGTGTTTAATAAAATTTTATAGAAGAAAATTATAAAGCTGCTTATGTTGTAATTTGTAGTTCACGTCGGTCCCCATTAATTTTATTTGAAAATATTATTTTTTATTAATTATATATATATATATAATATTTATAAATATTAATTAATAACATATTAACAGTTGTGATAATTATAATAATGTTGTATACAACATTCATCATAACAAATAATTATTTTCGAACAGACTAGTTACTTGCAACGATGCTAATTCAATACTGTATGGCAATTATCACCAAAATTATAGTTTTGATACAGTAGCCAAAAGTTAATACGTATTTAGTTATCAAATGTGTTAATAAGAGTGATTAATAATTAAGACTTTTTTTATACAATATTTTTTTCTAATTTTATAATATTTGTATTGTACTATTTTACTAAAAAGTGATATTTTTCTAATAAATACGTACCTGAAAATAGACTTATTTTTCCTTTATTATAATATTTAAAATATTCTTCCCCATCACTAATAATTTTTTTTACATATTGATATAGGTTATAATTAAATAAACGGTTTTTTAAAAAGAACTAAATACTGTTCCAAGTATTTACAATCACTATTGTCTTCACTTATCATTGGAAAATCGTTGTTTGTGATCCACATATGCTCCTCCTAGCAGGTAGCTTGGAACTCTCACTTTCCTTTTTTTAAGCTAATAGTACAATTGATATATTTATACGGGATGGCGCGCTTAAGACGATCCACCCTTAATAACAATGAAACTAATTGTGATAGACATACCCGGTTTACCCTAAATGTTTTATCATCTGGGGGCCACATTTTATTGATATTTTTTGTAATTAACAAATCTGACCCCCACCACTTTCAACTTTTAAAACTTAAATGGCAATATACCCCTTGACATATTAAATAACCGGTTTAAGCTAAATGTTTTAACATCTAGGGGGTCACATTTTATTCATATTTTCTAATCTCACCCCTACCATTCTCAACTTTTAAATCTTAAATTGCAATACAGTCATATAAATTGATATTTGAATAAACCGTTTTAAAATTAGAAACAATAATTTATAATGGATTGGTCGAGGGGGGACAATTTATTGGCGCGCTCGGTCCCCTGATCTGGCACCCAACGATTTTTTTTCTTTGGGGATATTTAAAATCAATTATTTATAAAACTTCCTGTTAATCTCCAAGATTTAGAAAATACAGAGTGTCAAGCAATTTCAGAAGAAACATTTCGACGGGTGCAAATAGCATTTAGTGATAGGTTGTACCATTGTTTAGTTGTAAATGGCGCTCAACTTGATCATTTATTATAAGATTTAAAATTAAATTAAAATTAAATTATTGTTTCTAACTTTAAAATGGTTTATTCAAATATCAATTTATTGACCTGCCTGTATAGCATTTTTCAAGAGCTTTCATTTGGTATGTCATAAAGGGTATATTGCAATTTAAGATTTAAAAGTTGAGAGTAGTAGGGGTGAGATAAGTGAATTGAAAAAAAAAAATAATAAAATGTGACCCCCTAGATGTTAAAACATTTAGCGTAAACCGGGTACCTATGTCTATCGCAATTCGTTTCGAAGTTATTAAGGGTGGATCATTTTAATCGCGCCACCCTAAATAGCTATTTAAACTATGAAGATTAAATTTTTGGTGTATCACTCATATTTTTCTAATTTGTGGAACATGAGTTATATAGGCTGGTGAAGTTAAAAAATGTTCGACCTAACCCAGTTTAATGGTACATTTTATGTAAATAATAATTTTTATTTTTATTATTATTATTATTATTATTGTGTCTATATTTAAAATATCTTATTAATTTTTATTGAATCTCTTTTTTAATAAGTTATAAATATTAATATAACTTGTATTTTAGTCGACTAAATAAGAGTTGATCGGTTGATCAGTGCGGAAAGGGAGCTATTTATTTAAACTATGAAGTAAGACTACACTTTTGATGTATCACACATATTTTTATAATTTATTGAATATGAGTTATAGGCAAGCTAGTGAAGTTAAAAAATGTTCATGTTTATGTGGCGGATAAGGAAATAGTATAACTAATACGCTTGACTAAAAATTTTCGATCATCACATATTTCGCCCACTATGTATGCTGCTTACCAAATAAAAAATTGTAAGCTATAACCGAAATAAAGAAAACATCTACCTCTCTAAATATCAAATATTTGTTTATGAATTTATAATCGCTCTTTCTAATCTCTCATTTCGTGCATATATTTACAAAATCAAAATTAATATATAATGTTTGAATACATTTCTGTAAATTAGTTAAAAATTAACTTCATTTTTAAACAGTAAATGTTCTGTAAAATACGCTTGGAGAAACATTTATAAAATCCTGTGTATTAATCAAAAAGCGGAAAGTAGGTACCTTATAGCGTTTAAAATTAAACGGATTGTAATCCCAGCAACAGAGCTTGCTGGGGGCCCGTCTTTCTTAAATCAAGATCTTAATACTTTATCTTTACGATTAACTCTGTTTAAGCCGTTTCCCATGTTTTCTCTCGTCCGTGATTCTCATTCATCGCGGGTCTCGGCGGCTTGTTGAAACGGCGCCCCGCGTCTCACACTTGGTTCTGATAGCGTCAGCGAGAGGATCCCGGAGTCAGACATGCCCGGACTTCGCAGTTCCATTTGGATTGTGCGCAAAATTGCCGGCTTCGTTTTATCTGCCACCGGGATAAGATATTACCCAAAAAGAGCCAACTCTCCTTTCTAGATAAATATGATTTAAGGATTTGGTAATGTGACGCTGGTGGTCTTCATATAAATCAGAATACTTATGATGCTTGAAAATTTTATGTCAAATTTCAAAACGTGAAAAACTTTTAAAAACGCTGTAAAAGCAATGACAGTAAGTTCTTGTGGATAAATTCGAACTATCTGTATGTGCCTGTGCAAAAAAAAATGAAGAAATTTTTAAATGAAAATATTCTACGATCCAAGTTTTAGGAATTATAAAAATATTATAAAATCCTTCTTGAAAGCCAACGGTCGTATTAATTACATGAATAAAAAGTTATGTAGGTAAACAAGTTCAAATAGTAAAATACTTTTATTCATTCGTTAAAAGGTGTAGTATGCATTGAAACAAAATATTTAAGATTATTAATAAAACCTAATACGAGTATAATTCATTTATGCCCGATTTTATAAACGGTAGATAAATTTACTTCCAAAATAAATAAAATTAATTTCTTCAAACGATTCACGAATTTTTGACAGTACCTAATATCACAAATGTCATGAAATGAATATCATATTATGCTTAGTATAGTATACATAATGTATTTTGCCTCCCAAAATCTAACAGTGACAACAAAAGTGCCCTAAAGAAGTGCAAATCGAAACTTCGTATTACTTCATATTTAGAAATTATTTCTAAAAACAAAATTCAGCAAAATTTTAATTTTTGTATTTATTTAGTGATATAGTTGAAATAACGACCTAAAATTTAATAAATTTGAAAAGAATTTGTCGGAATTTGGACCGAAGGAAAAAAAATTAAAATTCGAATGTCGCTAACGTTTCGGTTTATTTGAAACCAATTGCGAATTTTAATTTGTGCTTTCTTCGTAAAATAAAATGAAATTGTAAGTAAGTTTAGTTCCATATTGTGTAGTTTTTAATCTTGAAGAACTTTTTTATTTACAACTTTTCTCTAAAATTAGTAGGTCAGAAAATAACTTAGTACTAATTCTACATAAATCTAGTTTATTCGAAAAAATATATATTATATAGGAGCTATATTGTACAAGTTACTCCATACTTTCAAATCATCCTCCTCGCTACGGTCCTACAAAATTGATTTGAAAACATATTTAGTTAAAAATTGTTTCTATTCAGTACAAGAATTTCTAGCACAATAATTAGTTATATTTGATAAATATTATCATATTATTTGGTATACCTACTCATATTCATATTACATATTTCATATTGTTGTTACACTGTGAATGATATGAGAGACTCATCCAATATCATGTATTTTATAATTAATGGAATAAAGATATTATTATTAATATTATTATTATTATTATTATTATTATTATTATTAATACAGCAAAATAAAAGAAAACATAATATTGTATTCCCTATATTACGGATGTCAAGTAGACAACCGGTATGTAATATCTATAAGGTTTAATAAATAATAAAATGAGAAATATTCAATGTACTTCTCAGAAAATGGAGTTGTTTGGATTGTGAGATTCATTACATCAGATTATTTTATATATTTATATTTCTCTGTCTATAAATCTACAGAAGATATAATAATTTTATATTCTTTAATACGTTAATAACACAAATTTAAAAAAATGATATTTAGAAGATTTTTTTAAGAAACTAGTATTTCCGGTTGTCCAATTTTGTTATCAAAACCTAATCAGCTCTTCCTATTAATGTCAGATTGAGGAATACTTAGTAAACAGGTCTTTAGTCATAAAATTTGAGAAATCGTTTATCTAACATACATACATATATACACACACACACACACACACACACAAATACACTCACGCACACACATAGCCAGACATCATCGTAAAAATGTTAAAATCGGATTGTAGGGCTTTAACACATGCTTATTCATTAAAATCTGGATTTGTGATTTTTAACACGAATTCAATACCTCTTTTAGCGTCAGGTAAAAATTAATATGCGAGACAAAATATTACGAAGATCACATTAGTTAGTTTTTATCTGTTTAATGAACGACTGAAATAAATACAAATTATTATTATAATACCTATAAATAAACTTCTTTATTACGTATTCATATTCGATATATATTTATATACAAAATATTTTATAACTCTAATTTTGAAACATAAAACCTTTGTAGAACGCATTTATCTTGTATATGATTTGAAAGAATCTGTAAGATACGACTGTCAGAACATTCTTCCCAGAATTGCAAAACTCTGGCAAACATGATATATTGACACGTAATGTCCTCTGTCTATGTTTCTGTAGCTGTCAAGCGCAGTAAAACTCGCGTCCCTAAAACGCATGAGTTGGCGTGGAAAAAGTCCCCAGAAGGCCATGTATCATGCGAAGTAGATCACAATCGTACGTGCCGTTGCCTCTGATTCTAGGACATTGATTCAAGGCTGCATTAAGTCGTAAAATACAAACGTATACGTGCATTCGGAACGCAATTACCTGGAAAATAGAAAATCTATCACACTCTAGTATGGTCAAGATTTTGTTATAGTTCAAGAAATAATTTAAAAATACAATGAACTATGTGACCAAAATAATTTTTTAATCTAACTTAAAAATAATATACTCGCAATGCTTATAATTTATTACAAATTAATAGAATTGTGTATGAACATCTTTTTCGATCTCTCTGTTTGTATTACTTCGTACAAGAGACGTCACATAAATATTAATGCTGTTCTTCTCGAATTTTATTTTATATTTATTTTTTATATATTCCAGTATGTATTAATTAATGCATTCGCTACTATCCTGGTCATATAGACCTAAAATGAACTCTTCCTCCTCCCATTCTCAATCTTATAGACCAAGAATATTTTGACCTCTGTGCCGTATCGGTCTTATAGACCGCAATGGTATTTGTTACTTTTCACTCCGTAGATCTGTTTGCTAACGAGCATTGTTGCTACTACAGACCGAGACGCCGATGGCGCACACTGTGCCTTCTATGGTTTTTGGCATAAACTAAGCGACGCCTGAGAACTTTTCTTTTTAATTAACATAAAACAATATATTTTGTTTATATTAATTTGTACAATTTTACGTTTTCAGCAAACAGTGAGATTACATACAGATCTTTCTTAGACAGACCGAGACTTAGTATAAGAATAAGATTAAGACCGAGATGAAAATGACTAAATTTTGGATTTAATAAATACTTTCGGCAAAATTGTGAGCGTTTCCGTATCCATTGTCTTTGTTCTGACATGAACGGCGAGTGAGAAAAAATTTAAATGAAGAAAGATGGCTGTTCAATGTCATTTATAAACTGTTTAATATAATACTAACTTTACTGAATTACATAACCATAGGCGGACAACATATAATATCTACTTCTTAATGCATTTTAAATGAAAAATCAATATACGTGTAAAATGTTAGTTATTATTTTTTTGAAAATTCGCCTCCAGTAAAAACAACACTAAGTAAAAACGAAAATTAACTAAAGATATGTAACAAACTATGTTTATTTTATTTAAATATTCAATGTTCATCCAATAAAATTAATGAAGTGTTTCTATTTTTAAATAAATACAATTATCATATCTTTTGCATAGCAGAGCACTGGATGAAAAACTCAAATCGTGAGACAATAAATATTCCAAATTATTCACTAGCACATAAATTCTGTAGATCCAACTACATACAGTAAAATTTTTGAAAGAAGTCCGATCAAGGCCATCTACGAATTGTATCTATGAATTAAGATTTTGTGCTGTCAAATTTAGTAGTGTCTTTTACTTAGTTTTTATGAGGGTACATAATATCTTGTGTACCTCATAAAAACTATGTAAACGACACTACTAAATTTGACAGCATAAAATCTTAATTCATAGATGCAATTCGAAGATGGCCTTGATCGGACTTCTTTCAAAAATTTTACTGTACTCGGGGTTTAATATTTATAAAAAATCTGATGTGGCCAGCCCATAACCTCCCGCTGGGTATTTACCGTGCAGTAAGCAATCATTATGTTCAAATATTTTTACATTCACTCATAACAATTTTAATTTTACATTTAACAAATATATGTCATACACAAAATAAATTTCACAAATATTGACAAAACCAATAAAAACACTTAACAAAAATCAAAATATTACCTACTCGCATCTTAAAATCTTTTCAAAATCGTATTCTAGAGGACAATGAAGCAAATCAATAGTACTTCTAATATTTATGTATGATTGAAAATATATTATTTTTACAAATCTTAATTTTATTAGATTCAAATACATATATTATTACTATTACTATATTCTCCTTAACACGGTTTCATTTTTAATTTTAATGTAATTGCTTCCTGACAGTGACATTTGTTTAAATATGTCAAAATCAAAATATATGAAAATAAATTATATTATAAATTTATATTTAAAGTTATTTATTAAATGCTATTATCGTAGAATTGAAGATTGTACTATTATATTTCATCATTATTAGTAAAAGTTGCTGAAAAATTATATTCAATGTATTTTTTTCAAGAAAACCTGTTAAAAACATATACACTAAAAACTAATGAGCTATTCCCACATTAGTGTAGAATGGGTATACAAAATTTGAAAATTTTCTGATTGATAGTATTTGAGTAATCGTGTCCACAGGATCCACACATCCGCACACACACACACACACACACACACACACACACACACACACACACACACATACCTATACAGAGATCATTGTAAAAATGTTAAAATCGGGTTTTGGGGACATCAAAACGTGCTTATTCACTAAAATCTCTATATGTGATGTTTAGCACGATCCCTATACCTCCCTTACCTAGGGTAGCGGGATGTGAAATAGTTATTTACATAGTTAGTGCGGGAAGACACTCTTCCCGCATGAGCGCTTATTTGAGGCACGAGCGAGCTTGCGGGCGAGGACTTCATTTGCGCGAATGCGTGGATGACGTCTTCCCGCAAGAAGTTTGTACAATACTTTTTGTAACGAACAAAATCATTATTATAAATGTTGAGATAATTGTACAAAATTCACAAATATATAAGTAAATAGCACAGCAGCAATTTCATAGCAACGGTTGTTAAGTAAATTGTTGATTTCAAAACATAATTGTTTGTACATTTTTTCAGAATTAAAAGTCAAAATGTCTAATTCTGAAATTATTAATAATAATAATTGTTAGGTGGAAGTAACGCCGTACTTGTTAATAGATAAATATATTAACGGATTCTCGGAGGTGATTGTAAGTAATTATATTGTTATTGCATAAAAAAAGTTAATTTTATTTAAATTCGTACCTAACCCTAAACTTCTAGAAATTAAGCGGCTAAAGTTAAGTTTAACAAGGATTGTAGAAATTTATATTGATGGTTATGTATAGTTGCTAAACCATTAAAAACATTAAATACCACAAAAATTTGGGTGCGGAAAGCAATATTTATAGCGATTTTGGCATTTTTTCTGAAAAAAATTAGGTTAAATCAAGTACATATATTTCTATGTTTAAGTACGTACTTACGCTTCTATACGAATAATACTGTTTCAATTAATGTATATTTGCAAAATTATGTCTTATTTCCCTTATTTTCCATCGTTTTATAACATTTTTTATTTATAATTTTGCGTTCACCTGTCAAAATATTGTAAACTAACATGAAGATAGTGGATATACAGTGGTACTAAAACAGTTTTTTTCTTCGATTCAAAAGTCTGTAATACCGCCGTTTTCACTTTTGTTTCTTTAAATATTAACACAAGTCAGTTGTTTTTCTTCATTCGTGTCATTCGCTATGGAGGTTGTTAATTTGTTGTCGCTTCACAAGTTGTGTGAGGACAAAGTGGCTCTTTTGGAGAAGCTGCAAGATTGGAATTTGATTCCACGGACCTTGCAGCGTCGAAAATTTGGGGGCAGCCTTACGTTAAGTGACCATTCTGGTCCTAACGGCTGGATTTGGAGATGTCGTAACAAAACTACCCAGAGGAAACAAAAAGCGAAGTATTTTTGACCTCAGTATTATGCGATTTCACTCAAAATGTGTTAGGTACATTATTGTAAATGCCGGCGCGCCCCTTCGAACACGAGCGCGGCGTAAAACTAAATCATAAAAAATAATTCGTAAATAAAAAAGTAGCGCTCGTGTTCGAAGGGGCGCGCGCGCGCCCCTTAGAACACGAGCGTGGCGTTAAAATAAATTGTATAAAATATAATTCGTAAATAAAAAAAGTAGCGCTCGTGTTCGAAGGGGCGCGCGCGCGCCCCTTAGAACACGAGCGTGGCGTTAAAATAAATTGTATAAAATATAATTCGTAAATAAAAAAAGCCAATTAAGCAAAAGTTGTCAAGCATATTTTATATTGTACTTACGAACTTTTCAAATAATTAAATAAAGAAGAATGTTCGGCACGTCTCTATTTTACTGGTAGTTTCATTTTCAATGTAATACGTGTAAAATCTGATAATTTATTTTTAAGGTTGTCAAAGGTTACGTTCTATTTTGACATTCCACAGATGATAGATTCTCCAACAGATGGCACTGATGGTAGACAAATTTATTATTTATTAATAATTTTTTTATTTTTATTGGTTTTTGGTGCTTGAAAATCATATGAGTGCCATTTTATAAACTATATTTTGTTATTTTAAAGATTATGTTGTTGAAGAATGCCCAGAAAATGTCAGTGTATTTTGCTTGACTTCCTAGTGCACTGCACCGGAAAAGTGATGTTTCCGGTTGTCTATAGCGTGTGTCAAATGTCACTTCCGAGGTTGTGGGTACAAAAAAGGAATTTAATTTAAACCTTTTGATCTCTTACCATATGCTGTTGAATATGATGCTGAATTTTGTGAAATTGTTTTCTATTATAGTAAAATAGCTGTTATTACGGCATATAAGGCAATTTTCAATTTAAGAGAAAAGTTGGTTAGAATGTTATAAAAATTTTTAAAAGTGTAAAAATTTCCGGTGATTTTAATCTTTATTTAAACACATATATAATAATAAAAGGATTGATTTGATTAATCTTTTGCAAAGTTATAATTTTGCGCATTACAATTACGGAAAATAATAGAATTAACAAAAATTCTGCGTCATGTATCGATAACTTTTTAATTAATATACCCTCAGACATGTATCATGTTGAAATTATTGATCGTGGCATATCTGACCATAATGACACTCATTTTGTAGTCTCATGTAGAACCAAAACTATATTAATTTCAAAATTACACTCATATCAAACTCTGGATTAAATAACTTAAATCTTGAACTAGATACTTTTGACTGGACTCCCTTTTATAATTCTGTCTCTGATGTAAATTCTTTGTTTTCTACGCTTGTTCTAACATTAGAGAATGCAATATGTTCAAAATTTCAAAATAAAGAAAACAAAAGATAACACTAAAGTGCCATTTAACTGGATCGATAGTAATTTAAAAGGAATTAAGGACTCTTTATCTACAGCAAAACATATTTTCAATATAACTACATCATCAAACTTTTAAAAGTTTACGAAATAAACCATGATTTTAAAAAGTGTACTACATAACGAAGGTACAAAAAAATTCACGATTAAATCTGGTCGTGGCCTTGTTCAGACATGAATAATTTTTGTTTTATTACAACGGGAAACTAAATGCATGGGCGTGTTGGCCAAATCTTGCATTGTGCGAGCGTCATATGAACAGAACCTTAACTCCGAAAGGTGGAGCTAGCAAAAATACTCCAAATCTGAATACATTGACAGTAAATCTGAATTGAAACACAAGTTTTCATGCAGTCAATTTATTATTACCGCAGTCTACATTACAATAAATATCTTCTCTACTTTATATATTCTGTACGAATATTTCATGAACCATAGCCGTTACACGTTGAGAAATTTTATTGCTTGTTCGAAAGATAGGTATTTACATGTAGACAAGTCCAATCTGAATTTACTGGCAGTGAATATTTTACTCTTTGTTTCAAATATGCAATTTTCTGTTTCTCTGAAATTAAGTATTTTATGTTAACAATTTACACGAAACATTTCACGTAAAATTTTACTTCATATAAATAAATTTATAGTATTTACTTTTTACACACATTTTATATGATAAATTTAATATTTAAATTATTATATACAAATTTAATGGGGTATTCTACCGTATTTTTTGTGATAATATATATATATATATATATATATATATATATATATATATATATATATATATATATATATACATACATATATATACAGGGTGTCTCTTAAATAGGGGGACATGGCTTAACCACAGATTCCTGAGGCTAAAATAAGACGATTTAACCAAACTTGCTTCTACCGGAAAGCTTACCATCTAGCCAGAAATCTGTTTCAAAGTTCTTCGAAAAAAAATTAATTTTGCTTATAATAATCGGACGCTTTATTCGATATGGATGAAATTTGGTATGACAGTTTATATGGTTATAAGTCATCTTTTAAGGTGATATTTGTTATTATTAGTGAACCACTAGTGTATGAAACTTAGGTCTCCCAACATTAATTAGACCCTAACTTTTTAATGGCAATGCCGAAAACGTGAAATTATTTTTCTTCAGAAAGAAATATTCAATAGTAAACTTTTCTCTCTCTGTGCAATTTATGATATCTGTTACGGTTCACACAGAAAAAAATAAAATCTGAGTGACTGCACTGCTAAATTTTTAAAATAAATTTAATCTAGCAGTCTATCCAAATGTCAAACAAGTAATTTTTAATGACAGTAACAATTGTTTTACGGGTTGTTAAAAATTTTCTTCGCAATATTCTAAAATTAGTAACATCCGTTTGTTCGGCCTAATAGTATTTTACTACCATTATTATAAATAAGACGATAACATATCTCAGCTTACTCCTAAACAAGTTGTGAAGATTGACAACTCGTTACTGTCATTAAAAATTAATTGTTTGACATTTGGATAGACTGCTAGATTAAATTTATTTTAAAAATTTAGCAGTGCAGTCACTCAGATTTTATTTTTTTCTGTGTGAACCGTAACAGATATCACAAATACACAGAGAGACAAAAGTTTACTATTGAATGTATCTTTCTGAAGAAAAATAATTTCGCGTTTTCGGCATTGCCATTAAAAAGTTACGGTCTAATTAATGTTGGGAGACCTAAGTTTCATACACTAGTGGTTCACTAATAATAACAAGTATCACCTTAAAAGATGACTTATAACCATATAAACTGTCATACCAAATTTCATCCATATCGAATAAAGCGTCCGATTATTATAAGCAAAATTAATTTTTTTTCGAAGAACTTTGAAACAGATTTCTGGCTAAATGGTACACTTTCCGGTAGAAGCAAGTTTGGTTAAATCGTCTTATTTTAGCCTCAGGAATCTGTGGTTAAGCCATGTCCCCATATTTAAGAGACACCCTGTATATATATATATATATATATATATATATATATATATATATATATATATATATATATATATATATATATATATATATATATATATATATATATATATATATATATCTAGGATGTTAACGTTTGAAACATTAAGCCAGATATAGATTTTTGAATGTCTCAAATCATCTGTGACATCATGGGCCCCAGTTAAGCTTTTCACACGGTTTATTCTAGGGTATTGGCATTGTTTGCTTCGGAATACATTTTCAATTATTTTTATTAAAACTAACTTGGATATCGAATTAGAAAAAAAAATGTTTAAGATAAATGAAACACCTATTTTTCCAAATTAATATTATTTCGTTATAATTCATGGAACGTTTTGAGATTTTTTAAGATGGCGCTAGTGTTGCTAGAATGCTACATTTAAATTCAAATAATAACAAATAGCATTTCTAGTTCGCCCGAATTCATCCAAAATTTTACGATAATAATCGATTCAGGCCAGTGACGATGAGATTACAGGAAATACAAGGGTTGACAGAAGAAGGCCTTACTGATCCATGTAGGAAGAATGTTTATTTATTTTCGGACGTTTGGACCAAAGGGTCCTTCTTCAACTTTAAAATATAACAATATTTTTGTTAGTATTTATAATAAATTAAAACTTAGAAAGATAAAATTCATTCATTTAATTTTTTTATTGATAACAATAATTTATATTAGAATTAAATCATATTGGTGTAGTGGTAGTGCAAAGTTAGGTCCACTTTAACTTCTATCTTACATTTTTTATTTAAATAATGAAAATTGCGGGTGTATTGCGACTAAACTAAAAGTAAAGCAATAAATACGAGTGTATATAAAAAAATATGAGAAATTCGAATATTCTACGCAGGTGTACGAAAAATTAGAAACTAAAATTTTGAGGAAGAAGAAATTATCGTAAAATTCCTCATCCCCATTATTATAAGTGAATGCATAAAGTTTTTTTTTATAATCTTTGTTTTTTGTTAGTGACTATCAACAAAATAAGCAATATTAAACTTAAAAACGTGTCCAGTTTTAGTGGCGTTCAACGAGTGCAGATGAGTTTTTTTTTTTTTTTTTAAAAAAAACATTGAGATGTCTCGCCTATGCAAAACTTATCGCTTTGGAGTAATTTATTTTGTAAGTTATGGTTTTGTTCTTCTCTTCAGGAATTTTATCTTTAGTATTTGTAAATAAGTTATTGGTGTTATTGAGGTTAGAATTTACAATTTTTATATTATAGTCCTTCATAATTTTATTAATAGCATGATTAGTTTTATGAGTAGGACGGTCATCTGTGATCGTGCGGTTATAGTGTTATGCCGCTTTCACACTAGATGATAATGATAGGATCGTAATGTTACTCTGTCGTAATGTCCTAGTGTGAACGCACGAAATCACACATCACGATCGCCTGTAGTAATGACGGAAATCTCTGTCATTACTATCGGATCACGTGATACTTGTGACGTATCAATACCAACAGAAAAGTTTATAAACTGTCATCTGTCAACGCAAGGTTAAGAAAATTATAAATATGGAGTTTGATGATATTTACAATTATTTTTTACAAATATTTGGATTGTATCAAATATATAAAAATGTGACAAGTCGTGGACGGCGTATAAAGATTATTATGCAACTAATAAATCTGACAAAGTATAATATTAAAATGATTAATGATTAATCAGATGATCGAATCACTACCGCACTTGTTGAATGACAGCTGGTAAATGTTTCGCGGAAATAACTTTGCGGTAAATACAATAAATTTAAAAAAATTCAAGATTACCACCTTTTAAATAAATGTAGTTCATTACAACTGTAATAGATGGCAATAGCTTCTAGTGTGAACAGACAGCTATCATTACGACAGAGTATCATAACGACAGTATATAATAATCATCTAGTGTGAAAGCGGCATTAGCCTGGTAACACAGGACTTGCACACCCAGATGAGTCCGAGTGACAGCAGAGGTCACTATAAGCTACTCTGCATATAACAAGGTTGCCAGAAGAGGGCAATATATATCTAGTATGTAAGGAAATTTGTACAAGTTAAAAAGGACATCATAACAAATATATACATTATTATGGTTAGTTTTATGAGTATATGGTAAAATAAAAGCATTTATCAGCATTATTAATGGTATTGGTGATTTCTCTGTTTTGAAATCTCTGTTTTCTTACCCTTACTTTTCACTCGTATGTAAGGAAGAATGTTCTGTTGTTATTCAACACTCAGCAGTAAACATAGTTACCATGGTTCATGGCTAAGAGTTCAAATTAAAGTGTGTGAATAAATTTCTCTGTTGACCGTTTATTAATAAAAAGTTTATGGATAGGAAATCATTCATTAATAGCCTCTATTAATGCATGATTTGTTATTAATTTTGGTGGATAACTATAGACACCATATACTATTGCTTAACAATTGTCAAAACTTATGTGTCAAGCGTTACGAAATTGTCATGGAATAAAATTAGATATTTCCATTTCAGTAAGATACAGTCAACTGAAAAATATTGCAAGAAACAAGTGTGTTATTTGTCGATTAGTGATATCAACAATTAACTCGCTCGCTATGCTCACGAGTTAGAATGTTTCACTTATTAACACACTTGACAGTTAAAAACTATGATGTGTTTTTCAATTTTCTTTATTACAGCCATTTTCTAATAATAAGTTTTTTCAATTTGCAGGTTAGTTATTTGGAATTTAAGACTTGATGACAATATTGCTATGTGTACTAATTGTAAAATAACACTGATTTTGTATGAAGGGTTAGTATAAGAATAAAAATTAAGGTTTCGTCCAGAATAGTTAAAATTTTGTTTGAAGATTTTGTAAGGGTGATGTCTAACAAATTAATACTATTGTTTATTTCTGTTTCAATGGTAAATTGTATACGTGGGTGGCAACAATTAAATTTGTTTAAAATAGTATTGATTTTATCTTAAGGTACGATAAGGATAAAATCGAGGATATAATCATCAACGTATCTTTTATAATAAATTATTTGTTGATCAAGGTTTAAAGAACTAAGTTCGTAAAAAAACCACTACAGTTTAACCTCATTGGGAAGCCTTCTAGTGTGTATATAGCGTTGTTGTGTATGAAAACAGAGGCTTAAAAGCAACACCTCGAAGAAACCCTCAAGGGTCAATGCTCATATCCGTTTAAGTGTTATTATTTATCCCTTATGCATTCCCATACTAAATTTTGTGATAAGCTGGAGTATAAAGCTTTTACATCTAAAAAGAAAAGAAAGTGGTGAGGTGATAAATTAAATTTAAAGATGCCTTTAACCAGCTCGAATAAATTATGAACATTTAAGGTGAAGTTGAAATTACTTTTTATAAATTAATGCAGATATATTCAGGTTAACAACAAGTAGGGGAGTCAATAGTTGAGGTAATTTGTCTAAGGGATGTGTTCAGTTTGTGAATCTTGGGTAAGAAATATATTCTGCCTGATTTTGAAAAATAGGCTCTTTATGATTTGTTGCAGTTAGAAAACTGACAGTAATTAAGAATTTTTGTTACAAAAAAGTAATATTTCATCATTTTCTTTTACTAACATTTCTAATTTAAATTTTAAAATATGCTTATCTTATAATTATTGAAGTTCGCTATGTCGTTGCCTTCATAATTTAGTAAGTACATTTAATCATAATTATTTATAATTTAAATAA